>CM068300.1:60397673-60431945 GCA_034768395.1 Linum lewisii
AATATGGGGTTTTGCTTTCGGCTGTAAAGGTTGCAAAATAGGGGGCCCTTGCGTCGGGCTGAAAATGGATTGCAAATATGGGGCCTTCGTCGGTGTAAAGGGATTGCAAATTTGGGGCCTTGCGCCCGGGGCTTAAATGGTTTGCACAATTTGGGGCCTTGCGTCCGGGCAAAAGGGATTGCACAATATGAAGCCTTGCCCGGGGCTGTAAATGGATTGCCAATGGGGGCCTTGTTTCTCTGAAAATGGAAGCAAAATTAAAATACGGTCATTATATGGGGGTAAAAGGCCTTTTAATTTTGTTGGGATTCCAAAAAGGGTTACCGAAGTTTATTTTGTATCACTTTTGGTGCAATAAAAATTGGGGGCACGTGGAAACCCGTATTTTGTCCCGGGTCCCGTTCTTTTTTAAATTAAAAAGTTTTTGAAACCCATACCCGGGCAGCCATCTTAAAAAATTTTTTTTTAAAAAAGGATGTTTGAAAACAAAAAAACACCTTTTTATGAAAGGGGATCCAAAATAGTTCCCATCTCTAAGCGCTTGGGTATGTCGAAAATTGGCTTGTAGGTTAAGAGGAAATAGGTTGAATTTGGGGTTTTTGGCCATTTCAAAATTCTGAAAAGGGGGAATAATAACGAAAATAAGTGGGCTCAACCCAACTCTGCAGCTACTTAATCTTTTGAACTCCGCCCCCGTGTAAGCATCAACTCGGGCCCCCTCTCAAAACTAGCCGACTTTTTGGACTCGGCCCAATATGTAAATGGTCAATTTGGGCCCATCCAGTTTTTTGTCAAAAAATCAACTTGGCCCAATTTTTCCTATTTTTAACAATTTATTGGCATACCTAACCAAGCCCATTCAAACCCAAGCATTAGAACCCAATTGGGCAGATCTGAAAGTCTTCTTTCATTCACTGTTTGTTTGAATTTTCTGGTTATAGCCAAGTGGGGAGGAGTGGTTCTGAATTCTATAAAAGGAGCCCTTGAGAGCCACAAGAGGGGGAGAAAAAAAGAGAGGAGAGAAAAAAAGAGAGGAGGGAAAAAGAGAGAGAAAAGAAGAGAAAAGAGAGCAAAGAAGAGAAAAAGAGAGCAGAGAGGAAGAAAAAGAAAGCAGAGAAGAAAAAACAAAAAAAGAGGGAAAGAAAGAAAGAAGAAGAAAGAGTTATTATCTTACATTATTTTACATTCCATCTCCCTAACTCATTACACTCCATCTTACCACAATCCTCATTTTTATACTATCACAACCTCACCTCTTCTTCACTTTACATCACTAATCCACCTCCCCTTCATCACCCTACCCATAGCACTCCACGTTTAGCTCCATTTTCACCCAAAGTGTTCCACACCTACAAGAAAACACCATCCAAAAACTAAGTTTAGGTTCAAGATCCAAGTGAAAAACCAAAGACTAAACTCGAAATAGATAAAGAAACCATCTAAAGACCAAGATCAGAGCAAAAGAGACGAAGGATCAAAGGTTAAAGAGGTGGTACAAGACAGTCCGAAAATTACACTCAAGGTGAGCACTCTCAACTACGTTACCTTCATAATCTCATAATTCATGCATCATACTCTATCTCATATTTGTTATCTTTACTAAAAGTGTTTATTATTCTCAAGCACATTTCAAGAGATAAACACGTTTAAACCATTTGGACGAAACATATAAATCTTCACTCAAATCAAGTATGATGACCTAGTAGATATGAGTAAAAAGATTGGTGTCCACCCTCGCCTACCACTAAATATGTGCAACGCTTAAAAACAAACAATAGACCGAAACACTTCACACGTGCAAGCACTTGTTTCACTTAAATTGAGTTGTGTTGGCAAAGCTGATTAACGATTGACAGAAGGGTAACAACGACTGAATGAGTGAATACAGCCCTTTAAACCTACAAACTCAGCCCTTTTAACCACCCAAAAACAGCCCTTTAAACCACCTAAACTTAGCACTTTAAACCACCCAAACTCAGCACTTCAAACCACACAAAAACAGTCAACATATCAGCCTCATTAATCACCAAAATAACTCAGAAAATCAGTCATTTAAGCATCCCTAAACAGGCGAAGAAATCAGCCCTACTAGCTATCAAAATGACCCAAAAAATAACCCTATAACCAGCCTCATTACTCATCCCCAACAACTCTATAATTAACCCCCTTACCCCCGCAAATCATATCCCGTAACCATACCAAACAAATCAATGAAAACACCTTGCAAACCATACCCACCCAATCACAAATCATCGATATCACAATTTTAGAACAACTAAACCAGAGCAGGTATAATCGGAACAAACATACCTGAGTCACAGACTCTAGATCGAGAGACTTCTTAGCTGAGACCATACCCTCTCGTACCTTGAGAAGTTCCTCACAAGCAAATTTCCTTTTGTATTCCATTCATATCCAACCTGCGTTAAACTTAAAAAGCTCAGATGAAAAAGCATATGACAGGCGGTGAAGGTAGTGAACCTTGTTTTCAGCTTATCTGTTTCTTCGTTTTATAAGACTGACAAGAAACGAGTAGAAAAGTGACTAACCAAGAAATTTACCAAGCCTTACGCTCCCTCCGTCACCCCCTTTTATCTTCGTCTCCCGATGTCTCGGGATCGGGATCGGCATCGACCTCTCTTGAGACCGACGATGCCCTCAGTTGGTTTTAGCGGGTCCCCTTTTAACTTCAGACATCCACGCTAGCAGCGAATCGGCAACAGTCGAGGGCTGGCACATAGTAGGAAGGGGTTGAGATGTGCATTAGGATTGGGAAGAAGATAGGAGGATTTGTTCTGAATTGAGAGAAAAATGGAGGCTGTGAAGTGAAAGGGATTAGATTAGGGGTCGTTTGGTTCAATGGAAGTGGAAAAGGGGATGGAATGTTTTCTTACCTTTCCCATTATCTTAGTATTTGAGGGAGAAGAAAAGGAGAATAACAAAAAAATAAAAAGAATCCCATGTGAACTTTCGGTTCCCTTACTAATGGGTTTCTTGCAAATTAAGTACAAATTAAGTAGGCCCCATTTGGAGAGTTGCAGCTTCATCATTGCAGAGTTCAAGTGTAGGTGCAGCAGAAGAATTGATATTCTTCTCTGTTAATTGGAGCTGTCGACGAGTTCACAAAGAAGCTTGGAGAGGAAGGTTCCGATCCCTAATCTGACGGCTCCAAATGAGAGAAGATAGGGAGCAAATTGTTTAGGTTTAGTTAGAAACAATAGGTTCAGTGATTTTGTTTAAAAACGATCGGGCCGAATTTAATTTTTCGTTGGCGAATTTAACTCTTCGTTAGGCCTCCAGGTAGGAAGGACTAAAGCTGGTTGCGTTTAAAACAATATGAATAACAATTCACATTTAATTAAATTAAGAAGGAGTTAATCTAATGGTTAAGGCCTTGACTTAATAATGAGGTGTTAGGTTCGAAACTCACACATTTTTTTATTTATCGTCTCCCAAAGAAGGACAATTCTAACCCGCTTAACGAATTTTATATTTAATTAAAATTTCACTGAGCTTCACCATTTCAATATAAAGTTTTAGGATATAATAAACGTTAGTATGCCAATAGTTAAGGTAACACGTATAATATTTTCTTTTTTTACATAATATGTACTTTTTAGGACTTATCATGATATACGTTAGTACGCTAACGATTGTAGCAGCGCGTTGAAGGCATGTCCGGATATGATATTTAGAATTAATAGGAGTTAGTACGCTAGCAGTTGCGGCGACGCGTTCGATATTCCCTAATAAAATATACGTTTCTTTTATAATGAATAATAATAGACGTTGGTTAACAATTGAAGCGATGCGTCAAGTACGTGTTCTGACTTAATATTTAAAATTAATAAACGTTAGTACGTTAGCAATTGCGGCGACGCGTTTAACATTTCTCTAATATAATATAACCTCATTCAAACTTAAAAATAGTAGACGCTAATACATCCGTAGTAGCTAGGAAGCTTCGAAATCTCTGAATATAAGGCGTTAGTTTTTATGTGATTGCATGAACGCGCCAATATTTCTTTTTATATTTATTCCCTAATTAAAATAATATATTAAACCTCATTTCTTTAATGAACCTATCGTGCTAATCGTTGACAATAGTAGCGACGCACATAAAAGCAAAACAAATTATAACTCTCGAAACCCGATCATTATGGTATAAATAGAACGCAAGTCAAAATAAACCTTTTTAAATCGAACTACGTGGACTTTGATCCCGAAATTTTGGGTACGTAGGCAGTCAAAATTTTGACTCGAGTCCAACCTTCCTTTAACACTTCCCCATCCTAAAATGATCATTATATCGCTTAACACGCACCCACAATAAAAAACTTATTGTAGTCTAGCAGTACCGACTTCGAGCCGGGCGGAGCGGGGGTGTTAACCCTTCCCCGCACGTAACCGACCCCCGATCCTAGAATTTCAGTTTCGCAGACCTATCTGATATCCGGATCGAACCACGGCGGTTTGAACCGGATCCTCTGGGTGTTCGATCCACCCGAAGTAGATCGATGGCGACTCCAAATAATCATTTTTTAAACTCATACCTCTCTTTTGCGCCTTCCGCGCGAGCCGACCCTACTCACGATGACGTTGCTAAGCAACTGCCACGTGCAATACCCCAAGGGTGCGGGGAAGGAGTGCGTTCCCGGACGGAAACCTCCGCGACAACGCTAACATGGTTACACGTTATGTCTTAATCCGTAATATATATTGAACTCTTACGTAAGTCTTTCATTGCAATATATGTACTACTTGTTATCAAAATACGTAATAGTTTTTGGTATGAATTGTTATGTAAAAGTGATTATGTCATAATACATTATTTATTACCTTATTACTTAACAGCGTTGTTCGTTGGTTACAATCACCATAGAGACCTGGTGATATTCAGCGCTGCTCTCTTGTTTGACGAGACGACGGCAACTTTCCAATGGTTGTTTCAAATGTTTGACAAGTGCATGGGGGGAAACCTACTAGTATCTTCACAGACCAAGCAGCAGCTATTGCCGCCGTATTAGGGTCGTCTATCCAATGCCAGTGACATACCATGGTCTTTGTACATTCCACATACTGAATAATGCTGCTAGGAACTTGGGGTCTCTGTGCAATAAGGTGCGATTTAAATGCGTAACACTTTCTCTTTAAAAAGTTTTGCGTAACACTTTAGCCATGGTTTCGTACACTTTGTATCAGGTGTTCGTAGCTGAGCTGAGCTACCTTATGTTTGGTGTCGACACAGAAAAAGAGTTTGAGGTACACTGGGGGCTTATGAAAAAAAATGCTTCGCAAACCGTGAACCTGAGGGACACACATGGCTCACTCAAATCTACCAAAAAAGAACACAGTGGTCCAGAGCATGGATGCAGACCCACTTCACCTGCGGCATGCGTAGTTCCCAACTAAGTGAGACTTGCAACAGTAACATGAGGAACTACCTTGCCCCGAACCTCACCCTGGAAGAGTTTTTCCAGCAGTTTGGTCGACTTGTGGAGAACAAAAGAGAAGAAGAATTGAAAAGGGACTTCAAGATGAAGACAACGAAAGTAGTCAACAGGTAACACAAAACTTCAGTACAATCTCTAGTACTTAATATTCTCGTAAGACCTACAGCAGTTATTCGTTATACTTTAGTATGATGTCGGTATTATGTAAGCGTTGAACGATCTTCCTATTTCGTAATACATCCTTATTATGCTTTACGATCAATTATAATAGGTTCTCGCACAGCTCTCTGACTAAACAACTAGCTGACGAATACACTCCAAAAATGTTCAAGAAGTGGTTGTGCGAATACGAACAGACATTGGCCTACGGGGCGATGGCATTAGAGGAGAAGGCAAATGAGGGTGTGATAACATTCAACATATTCAAGCAGGATCTTGATGGGTCCAAAACAGATGAAAGAGTTGTGACATGCACAAAGGATTGTTCACATATGATCTGCAGTTGCCACATGTTTGAAATGGAGGGCTTGATGTGCAGACATATTATAAGATTCAGGGATGTTCTGGGTGGTAACGGAATCATTTGCTACTTCATATTCCCAAAACATTGATCCTGGAAAGGTACTTAATATTATATTGGTTAGTATTATCTGTAAGGATCATTAGTAAGCGTAAATGTGATAATTCGTATAGGTATTGCCGTAATGCCAAGGATGGACTGTGCATTGAAGATGTCATCCCAAAGTTGCGCACCCAGATGTTGCCCAGATGTCGGAACTAATAACAGTGATAGCTAAGCTTAAGACTACGATAAGTCTGGGTTGTATTACACATTATTAATTCCATCATGCATGTAACACACAAACACCCAACACAGGTTAATGGGGATACGGCCAAAACAGCTACAGCTATACAGTGCATGATAGATCTGGAGAATAAGCTGAGTACGGAAAAATCCATTGACATCGCCCAGAAAGAAGTCCACTACCAACCCCCCAAAAAATTAAAGAAGCGAACAGAGACGTACAAACCAAAGAAGAGGCCAATATCTCAAAGGGACAGGAATGCATTTCTGCACTCAGTTCGAATGGATAAAAATGCAATATTTGAAATCCACAAATGGGTGGTAATGACCTTCATCTGTAGAATTATATTTATATAATTTGGAATCTATAGTAAGTAAGACTTATTTATATCGTTCGTAATTTTGTAACAGACAATATGTAATAATTAATATTAAGTTACGTAATGTGTTAACAGTTGTTAGTTTCCTTGTATATTTTGTTCCCTGCCTCCTTAAAGCAGGCTGTAACGTACACGATTGACTTTCCCCCCTGCTGGGTTTTATGACCGTATTCAATGCCACCCAACAACCTAACCCCCTTTTCTCCAACAACTGCTTGCGCGCTGGGGTACTAGCAACCCACAAATTGCGCATCCTAAGAGGACTGCAACGCCATTGCCTCAACTTGGGTTTCTCCGGAGCATGTACCATCTGCAGTTGCATTTCGCTTTGATCTCCGCGCTCTGCCATATTTTTGTATTACGAATAGATTGGTTTATTGTTACTATAGAACTTAGCAACTAGTACGCTGCGATGTACCTATTACGAATGCTTAGAGAGAAGGTTTTGCAGAGTAAATAGACTAAAAGCTGAGCATGCAGGGAATGAATTTCGAAACTTGTAACCTCTCTCCTCTTAATTCGTAGGGGATATATATCGGAAAAGACTTTTACGAACCGACGCGACGGTTGCACTTCTACCGATGACTGCAGCGCTACAGTTACACGCCACCTTTTCACTTTCCCCATAAAGTTTTCCCGCCCAAGTATTCCCCCGTGCGAAAAGCCTCAAATACCCCCTAAAATGTGGGCCCTTGCATAAATCCAATCTGGTCCGTTAGATCTGTGGGCCATGACCAATGACCGGCCCAGATGCCGTTAGGCACGGATTCAGCATGAATCCCGTTCGGCACCTGACGATTTCCCGATCGGATCAGCATCCAAGATTTTTCAGGTTTGGAAGGTTCCAAATCCCCCTACAACCATTAGATCTAGTTTGACCATTTGACCAATCTAATGGTTCAGATTTGTTAGGGGTATTTAGGACTTTTTACACAAATAATTTAAATGTTATATTTAATTTAAATATTTTATTATTATATTTAATTTAAATATTTTATTATTATCTTTTATGCTTTTATGTTGACAGTTGTCGGCTATTTTCACCGCCATCGTCGCCGGCCACCGCCATCGCAGCCGGCCACCGTCGCCGGATGTAGTCGCCGACGATCATTGCCGGTGACTTTTCCGGTGACTTTTCGATGACTTTTTCTTGGAATTTTTTGGTGATTTTTTCGGCGACCAATCAAACTCCGGTGACTTTTCTGACGACGTCTAGTTAACTTGGATTTTTACAGTTAACTAGTTAATTAACATGTTTTCCGGTGATTTTTCCGGCAAGACTCCGGAGACCGAACAAACTCCGGTGACTTTTCCAGCAAGGACAAGTTAACTAGTTAACCTGATTTTTACTAAAACTTGTTAACATATTTTTTTTATTTGATAACTAGTTAACCTGAGTTTTTACAGTTAATTAGTTATCAACAGATAACTAGTTAACATGTTAACATCATGATTTATCGAGTTAACTAGTTAACCGATCAAGTTAACTAGTTATCTTCTTGAGTTACCTGATAAGTTAACTAGTTATCTACTCGAGTTAACTAATTAACTTATCGAGTTAACTAGTTAACCATTCGAGTTAACTAGTTAACCAATCGAGTTAACTAGTTAACCAACCGTTTTAATTATAACTTTATTTTTTACTAAATAATCTTGTTAACTAGTTATCTACTCGAGTTAAATAGTTATCTACTCGAGTTAACTAGTTTTCTACTCGAGTTAACTAATTAACTTATCAAGTTAACTAGTTATCAAGTTGATAGCTAGTTAACAAGATTATTTAGTAGATAACCAACCATCCGATTATATAATTATATGTTATTTCAACGTGCAAAATTTCACATTTTAGTGTTACTAAAAATTTCCAAACTACAATTCAGTCACTGAACTCAATATGTGACATATCAGTAACTCAACTTTGAAAACATGCCAAATCAATCAAGGAACTTTAATGTTTGATAAATCAGTCACTGAACTTTAATATTTGACAAATCAGTCACTAAACTTTAATATTTCACGAATCAGTCACTGAACTTTAATATTTGACGAATCAGTCACTCGTCTTCAACTTGGGTCTCCTTACGGCGAGGACTGACTTCCGATTTGCAGGTCTTCCTCCTCCTCTTATTTCGCGTTGTCCACTGAGGGGTCTTCTCTTGGGTGTCTGAATCTCTTGCTGCGGGCTGCTCTTCTGGCAGAGGATGAGATCGCGGCGGCCACGCTTTGATTTGAACCATGGGAGGCGGCTGCTGGTTGTACTACTGAAGGTGAGGAAGAGACGATGGGTCAGCTTCTCCGTGAGCGTAGACGAGGTGAAAGGAAGCCTCGGGAGCGGAAGACGATGTAGGTGTAGCCTCGGGAGCGGTGCGGCGGCTGCGCTACTACAAACGGAGGATTTTTTCCCGAACTAGGGTTATTGCGAAAATCAATTCTCAGAATAGGGTATTTGAAAAGTCAATTACCAAAATAGGGTCATTTTGCTGACTGGACACATTGATCGCCAGTATATCTAGCGATTTTGGCGTGTGAGTGTGTCAGCAATAAAACAAAGGGGTCATATGCTCTTTTGTTTGGCAGTTTATTTAATTTATAAGGTAAATTCATTATTTACATATTTAATTGATATTTATTAGTTTTTTTTTGGTAGAAGATACGCCATAAATTAAGTAAAAATGTTCCGAATTTCCGATCCCCCAACAAGATCGTACTTAGCCCAATACAAAATACCACTCTCCGAATTGTCAATTGTATGTGTACCAAGCGCCAGCACGTGGCCCCTATTAGCAAGGAAATCCGCCAGATAGTTCGCTTCCTTGTAAATAAACTTCACTGTGATCCTCCAATCTCTCTGAGAGATAATCTTGAACTTGCCGATAAGAGTCGCATGTTGATGAATTCCAGTCGAGCCTTCCGAAAGGAATTTGGCCACGCAGGCCGAGTCTGTTTGCACTTCCACCTCTTTTATTCCCAAATTCCAAGCCCGTTCAAGGCCGATGATCACCCCTGTTAACTCCGCCCGAGTGATCGAGCAGTTTCCGAGGTTTGCTGCAAAGCAGTCAATCACTCTACCATCTGAATCTCGCAAACAACCTCCAGCCGCCGCTCTATGCTCCGAGATTCGCACCGACCCATCAGTATTCAGCGTATAGCCCTGCCCTTTAGCAGCTTCCCAAGAAATCATACTAGGCACTTTTTCCTTACCCTGGCACTGCTTAAGCCCATCAACATCTTTGCAAGCAGAATTGCAAATATTAACCCAATAGCGTCTCTGTTCCAGAATTCCAACCAAATTCGTACTCTTTCCTTCGAAGACGCGGTCATTTCTATTCTTCCACAGCAACCAGCATGTTAAACCAAAAGAAAGCGAGACGTTCTTATCGCTAATGTACTTCTTCCACCAGTTCTCGGGATTCAGAGAGAAGAACTCATTTGATTCCGTAATCGCCAGAGTCTTAACCCAGACCTGCTTCGCCAACGTGCATTTCCTCAAAATATGATCTATAGATTCAGGCTCATCCACGCATAATCCACACTCCACATTATTGGTGAGGTGCCTTCAGTGTCGTTCAGCGTTGGTCATTAGCCTATTATGCACCGCCGTCCAAATAAATTGTCGCACGCGTTGGGGGCCCTTCCAATTCCAAATCTGTTTCCAGATACCACAGCTCACCCCATCCACTAAGCTCTTAGCCAATAAATATCCCGATTTAACCGAATAAGCTCCATTGGGTTCTAAACCCCAAACTGGAATATCATCATCCATGTTAGAGCACGGCGGCGTCATTCCCACCACCGAATTCACAATGTCCATTGGGAGCAATTCAACCAATCTGCTCACATCCCAAGCACCTGAATCATCACAAAAGTCGGCAATGACCAGTTCCTCTTGTCCTGGCGGAGGTTGGATCAGATCTCCAATGACACTGCCGTCATCCAGCCAACGCTCTCTCCAGAAATTAGTCTTCCTTCCATTACGGATGCTCCAACAAAGGCCGCCCGTGAAAGTTGGCCAAGTTTCATTTATCCCTTTCCAACACGAAGACCACCACTTCGTTTTCTTTGGAGTTAATCCATTTGCCGATTGCTTCAGGTACTTAGATTTCAGAACCTTAACCCATAACGCATCTGGGTCCTTTAATAAACCCCACGTAAGCTTCATCAAGAAAGCCAGGTTCATCTCCCTAGCACTCCGAAGACCTAAGCCTCCACGATCCTTAGGCTGACACACTTTGTCCCAGCTCAGCAAATGCACTTTGCGTTCACCATTACACGCCCCCCAGATGAAACTTCTTATTCTTTTGTCAATCTCCTCGCAGACTTCAGCTGGCAGCAGGGCAGTCTGCATCGTATAAGCTGGTATGGTATTGAGGGCGGACAGAGCAAGAGAGACTCGTCCTGCAAAAGAGAGAGACCCCACCTTCCAACCAGCCAACTTGTTCTCAATACGCTCAATCAGGTACCGGTACAAATTCTTCGAGTTTCTGCCGTGAATGATTGGGACACCCAAGTATCTCCCGAGCTCTTGCGTCCCTTGCATTCCAAATATCGAGCAAATCTGCGTCTGCAAATGCCTCCTCACATTGGTTGAAAAATAGATGCGGGATTTATCCCTGCTTACTTCTTGGCCCGAGATCAAGTTGAACCTCTCAAGAATACTATTAATAATACTTGCTTGCCTATCACACGCATAGCCAAAAAGTATTAAGTCATCAGCAAAAAACATATGAGTAAGATTAGTACCTCCCCTCGACAGCGAAATTGGTTCCCACTCTCCATTGCTAACGCTTTCACAAATCAGACTGCTAAGACGCTCCATACATAACGTAAACAGATACGGCGAAAGAGGACAACCTTGTCTCAGACCTCTACTTGGCAAAAAACTCTCAGAAAGGCCACCATTCCACTGCACCTGAAACGAGGTGGTCGAGATACAGTGATAAACAATATTAATCAAGCTCGACGGGAATTTCATAGCCTGAAGGGTCTCCACCACAAACTCCCACCGGACTTTATCATAAGCCTTTGCTAAATCAATTTTAAGAATCATCATGCCCTTTCCTGAACGCTTAGCATGCATGGTATGGACCACCTCCTGCACCACGATCACATTATCAGTAATATGTCTACCTGGAACAAAACTAGTCTGCGTTGGGTGTACAAGCTGAGGCATAAGTTTCTTCATCCTGTTAGCAACACACTTAGCCACTGTCTTATACACAACATTACACAAGCTAATAGGTCTGAACTCTGAGATAAGCGTGGGCCTCGTAACCTTTGGGATAAGCACAATAACAGTCTCATTCACCGACCTCAGGGCACCCGGGGAAATAAAAATTCTCTGAACAAAGCTCACCAAATCATTGCCCACAACATCCCAACACTTTTGGAAGAACACAGGATGAAACCCATCCTTACCCGGGGCTTTCAAACTTCCCATGTCCTTAATAGCAGCAATAATCTCCTCCCGAAGTATACCTGACCCAAGGTCAAGCACTTGATTCGCCTCCAAAGTAGCTAAGACAAACGATGGGTTCACATCAAAAGTGGAATACGGCTCTGTATACAGCTCAGTGAAAAAATTTACCGCCAAATCCATAAGCTGCTTGTCATCTTCAATCCAATCCCCCGCCGAGTTTCGAAGTCTCTGAATTCTGTTGAAAGCCCTGCGCCTGAGGGTGGCTTTATGGTAAAAAGCTGTATTCCTATCACCTTCAATCACCATTTTACAACGCGCTTTTTGGATCCAGATCAGTTCCTCTTCCGCCAAAGTACGTTCAAGCTCCGCTCTCACTGTGTTCTCCTCCGCCAATAGCAGATCCGAGTGATTCAAGGCACGACGACATTCCACCCTTTCAAGCTGCGAAATGAGGTCCTTTTCCTTATAAAAACGTTCCCAAAAATTTCCTTGTTCCATTTACTAAGCCTCGTAGATAATCGGGAGAGCTTAGCAGGAATTTCAGAATCAATCCGCCACGTTTCTGTGAGCACATCTCGGAAGTTATCATGCACCAGCCACGGAGCCAAAAAACGAAAAGGGCGGATCACTCTAACTCTATTAATATTATCACAGCACACCAGAATAGGGTGGTGGTCCGAATAAACTCTGTGAAGGTGACGAACTCTTGTGTGCGGAAAGCGAAGCAGCCAAGAATCATTTGTAAGAGCTCTATCCAAACGTTCCGAAGTCGCACCCCGATGCCAGGTAAATCGAGGCCCACAAGTTCGAGTGTCTGTAAGACCACAGATGTTAACACAATCGATAAATGGTTGGTGAGCCACATGATTGAAGTTCGCCCCACCTCTCTTATCCGACATAGAAAGCATCGCATTAAAGTCCCCCACAAAAAACCACGGGTCGGCCACATTCGCCGAGATTCTAGTAATAGTATCCCAAAGCAGACCACGTTCCCTCATGTTAGGTTTGCCATAGATGGCAGAGAGAATGACTTTCTCAGTTCCTCCACAATGACCTTCCAAGTGTAAGATCTGACTATGCCTTTCCAACACCCGAAACTGAACCTTGCTAGGGTGCCAAAGAACCCAAATGCCACCCGAGAACCCAACAGCTTCAACTCGAACAACCTCTTCAAAACCAAGTTTGCCACACGTTCTATCCGCCACGATTCCACTCACCTTCGGCTCAATCAGGATAACCACGTCTGGATTCCATTCCCTCATATAATCTTTGAAAGCACTAAAAAAATTGTCATGGCTAGCGCCACGACAGTTCCACGAGAAAACTTTAATCATTAGATGAGAAAAAATCAGAGAACCCACCCACCTACTGGGGTACACCGTCACCTCCCGAGCCCTCCTGATTGGCCCGCTTGTCCTCCTTGACTTTACCATGCTTCGGTCCACTCCCAAAGAGTTTCAATTTGGGATGGCTCCCTCTCGCCTCCTTATCTTTGCCCATATGAACATTCATATTTTGGGAGCCACTCACCGAAACGTTCTGAGTTTTATGGGAAACCACATCCTTAGAGTTCCGTTGCAGCTCCCTAGACTTACGTGTCCGCCCCTCCGCCGACTCAGGAGCATTAGTAGATCGCGAGTTCTCAGAATTCTCATCACCTTCCTCCACTATTACATGCTCCACAACCATATCCTTCGGGGTTCCGTAGAGCCTCCACTTGGCAAGTCCACAGGCTCCACCGAAATAAAAGCAGATTGACTCTCAAACTTGTCCTTCTCAACCCCATCCACTTGTTGCATGGTACTATTTGCATGGGGTTGACTAGCATGCACCTGATGAGGACGTGGTGTCACAACCTCTTCACCCTCAATATCTTCAAGCGCATTGAAGCGGGAGCCATCTCTACCCGACTCAGGAATTCGATCTTTAGGACTTGAGACAGCACTTTTCTGATTAGGTGGGTTGCGGCGTCGCACATTCTTTTTCGCAAGCATCCAAGGCCCAAAATCCTCATCTAATTCAGGTCGGTCCTTCTCCTCCTGGAAAAGTGGATTCGCAAAGGACGAGGCGGACGGCTCAGGCTTCTCCGTATCTGCGTTAAGGGAACATGCTTGCTTGCCATGACCATACCGGCCACAAGTAAAGCAAATTTCATGAAGACCCTCATATTCAATGCGGCGTACTCGGCGACGAAGACGATATTTGGACACTAAGGGTTTGTGCAAGTCGATTTCCACACACATTCTTGCGTAGTTGCCCCGCGAGCCAAACAGCGTGGTACCATCAACACGGACCGTCTTCCCAATCCTATCTCCTATCAACTTCAAGATCCCGACATCAAAGTTCTCCAAGGGAAGTCCCGGCAGGCGTACCCAAGCTCGAATCGTGTTGACCTGAGAGTAGCCTGGCTCAAAGTTAGGTCGCCACACCTCCGAAACCACATAGTGATCTCCCACAAGCCAAGGGCCATCGAGGAAAGCTCGGGTATAGTCTTCCTTCTCATCAAACCTAGCAACAAAGTGCCCGAATCCAATATCCCAAACTGAGACCCGGCCTTTCCGTGCCCAAAGCTGTTGAATCTTACGTGACAGAAACGCGTGCGGGAACGATTTGCCAAGCGTTCGTAGGATCAGAGACTTCTCCCATTTGCGGCGGACTCTTTCTTTATCAACATTTGGTATACGAATAGTCGGGCAGAGAGGATCATCCTCGCCCTCATCATCAGATTCTTCCGACCAAACCGAGTCCTCGAACAAAATTTCCTGACTTCCTTGCTGTTCTCCCATTATAGTATCTTTAAACGAGACACCAGGTCTCACATGATTATGACGCACAGGGCTATCCACACTACGGTCAAC
Source organism: Linum lewisii (assembly GCA_034768395.1). Taxonomy (NCBI): domain Eukaryota; kingdom Viridiplantae; phylum Streptophyta; class Magnoliopsida; order Malpighiales; family Linaceae; genus Linum; species Linum lewisii. The sequence goes on from CM068300.1 coordinate 60,412,586, forward strand.
TTGAGTTGCGTCCCGACCAGGCTCGCCTGACGCAGCCTGGGTCTTAGCCCTCTTAACCTCCTTGACCGGCGAGGCCACCTGAGGGGTCGGACCAGGGGAATGGTGGTTAACCGCCACCGCGGCGGACATGACAACGAGAAACCCGAGGACGGCGCGCTAGAGGAAAAGAGAAACCCTAGCAGAGCTTTTTATAAATTATTATTATGTCCTCGTCGTGCCCTGATATTTATTAGTTAATAAAGTGAAGGGTGTCATATTAATAATATATTAGTAATAAAAGTGTAAAAAGTAGTAGTATTAACGAGTCAAGTCATTCGTAAATTATTGGAGACTCGATCCGTAAAACTACTAAAACCTTGCTCAAAATTTGACTCGATAGTAAATAAGTCGAGCCTGAGCGAACTTAAGTTTTAATAGATATGCTCGCGATCTCGCTCGGCTCGTAGGTTTATTGAGCGTAACTCTCGAGCCAACTTGTACATTTGTTTTTTTTTATTGTACGAACTTCAAGTTTAGCTCAAATTGTACTTCCCAAAAATTTTTAATCAGTAAAATTCGAGTTACCTTAAGCTCAACTTGTCAAGAATAGTTTATGAGTTAGAAGACTCGAGTTCGATGCAAAATTCAAAATTTTATTTCGAAAACGAGCTCGAACTCACCAAAACAATAGCAAGGCTAACTTGGGTCCGGTTTAGGATCAAGGAAAGTGACTTCCTTGATCCATCAAGGAAGGGCATTCTGGGAATTTTCAAAAAGTTGTTCAGCCCTCCACAGCCGCCGGTCATCCGCTGTCCGGCCTCACGCCGCCGCCGCCGTCATCCGCCGCCGCCGCCGCCGCGGTCATCCGCCGCCGCCCCGCCGCCCCGTCCACCTCCGCCGCTCCTCGCCGCCGGCCGATCATCCGCCGCCGCCAGTCATCCTCCACCGCGGTCTTCCTCCGCCGCCGCCGCCGGCTCATCCGCCATCGCGCCGCCGCCGCCGGTCATCCTCCGCCGTCGGCCATCCGCCACCGCCGGTCATCCGCCGCCGTCCTCAATAAAATTATATATATTTTAAAAAAGAATTGTTGATGTGATTTGAAATCATGACCTCTTTTACCAAATACTAAACTCCTACCACTATGCTACCAAACACTTATTGATATTATATAATAATAAAATTATCTTATGGAATAGATGCGCATGGTTTGTAAAAAAATGTGTACACAAGTACGAAATATGTTTACACTAGTATATAAAAATAGGTGTGCACGTTTTCGAATAGGCGTTCACATGTACACACATTATATTATTAAGTAGTGTGCACATGATTTATACAAAATATGTACACACGAGTATGAAGTATGTGTACACTAGTGTAAAAAATAAGTGTGCACGTGTACAAATAGGTGTACACATTTATACATGTGTACAAGATAAGTCCACGTGTATAAAAAATGTAAGTATATAAATGTGTACGTGTATAAAACATGTACACATGTATAAAACGTGTACACATGATTTATACAAAATATGTGTACACTAGTGTAAAAAATAAGTGTGCACGTATACGAATAGGTGTACACATGTATAAAATGTGTGTGCACGTGTGCAAAAATGTAAGTACATAAACGTGTGCGCGTATAAAACGTGTACAAAACATGTGCACATGTATAACACGTGTATGAAAAATCTTTGTAAATGAGTACACAGTTTATGTACAAAAATATGCACGTACACATGTACAAAAATGTGTACACATATAAAAAACGAGTACGAAGCGTCACCGAAATTTTTTTTCCAGAAAAATAGGCCCGACGACGGTGGTCCGGTGGCCGAAAAAATTTTCGAAATCGGAGCTCAGATCGTCTGGAAAATTCATCGGTAGTCGGTTGTTTTAACTTAAATTAAAAAAAAACTAAAAAAGAAATTAAATTAAATTAAATGGTGAAATGACCTTTTTACCCTTTTAATTTAAACCATTAGATCTGAAAAAATGAATCAATGGTTGAGATTGTTCCTTGACACCATCAAGGAAACCAAATTTGTTTGAATGGCAAGCTGGAGTCAGCTAACTTGAGTTCGAGCACAAACAAATCTACAAGTTTCTACCATTTTTATCTAAAATTTATAAGTTGGCTCGAGAGTTACGCTCAATAAACCTACGAGCCAAGCGAGATCGCGAGCATATCTATTAAAACTCAAGTTTGCTCAGGCTCGACTTATTTACTATCGAGTCAAATTTTGAGCGAGGTTTTAGTAATTTTACGGATCGAGTCTCCAAAAATTTACGAATGACTTGACTCGTTAATACTCCTACTTTTTACACTTTTATTACTAATATATTATTAATATGACACCCTTCACTTTATTAACTAATAAACTATCAATTAAATATGTAAATAATGAATTTACCTTATTAATTAAATAAACTGCCAAACAAAAGAGCATATGACCCCTTTGTTTTATTGCTGACACACTCACACACCAAAATCGCTAGATATACTGGCGATCAATGTGTTCAGTCAGCAAAATGACCCTATTTTGGTAATTGACTTTTCAAAGACCCTATTCTGAGAATTGATTTTTGCAATAGCCCTAGTTCCGGAAAAAATCCTACAAACGGAAGTGAAAGGAAGCTGTAGGGAAATTAGGGTTTTTATTTAATTTTTAATTAATTGACAATTTTGCCCCTCCGTCTATGGGTTTGGAACGGTCCAAACCGAAAAGGTTTGGACGCAGATCCGTTGCCATTGAACTAGAGCAAAGAAATAATTTATTATGATAAGTTTGACATTTTGGTTATGTTTTTCGAGATGTCGGTATAGTGGATACTACAAATCAATTTATATGTTTATATCAACTTAAAGATTATTTCTAGGAAGTATGTTAAACATACTCTTATAGTTCCTTCGGCCATTTCAAGATAGTTTCTTTTTTTTTTGTTCAAAGTTTTGTGAGGAGATACACAAGGTGTGAAGGACTGTTACCTATGACATTCTCGGAAAGATATAAAAAAGGGCATATAACATGTGTTAGCATAATGAGCGATTTTGTTGGTGATATGACCAACAATACAATATGAAAACGGATGGCCTCTCACCAGCCTTCTTCCAGCATTTTTGGACTGACTTTGAGGACGAGATCGCTGACCAATGCATCTGTTGGATTGACTCGGGAGAGCTGCCTTCTGAGGTACACAATACTGACATTGTTTTAATCCCAAAAGTCGATGCTCCTGTTACTATGAAAGATTTGCGGCCTATTTCCCTTTGCAATGTCTTGTATCGTATTGTTTCCAAAGCTCTTGCAAACAGATTGAGGCGCTGCATCGAAAGGTTGGTCGGGCACGAGCAATCTGCATTTATTCAGGGTCGCCTCATCACCGATAATATCATGATTGCCTATGAACTTCTCCACAGTATAAAAAGACGACAATATCCGAAGGTGGGAGATGTAGCACTACAAAAAAAAAAGCTGTTTGGCGTCGGTCATACACGCATTTTAGCGTCGGTCATGACCGACGCCAAAATAAATAGCGTCGGTCGACTAAAACGACGCCAGATCTGGTGACGCTAAATTTTAGCGTCGGTCATTTGTTCGACCGACGCTAAAACGCGTGTCAACCGACGCTATAGTGTTCCGGTCGAACCACCAACCAACTCAGTGGTTAGAACATAGCGTTGGTCAAACGTTTGACCGACGCTAAATTGTAAAACTGACGCTAAACCGCGTGTGTCTGGTCAACCACGCGCTGACCTGAATTATAATTTAGCGTCGGTTGTGACCGACGCTATTACAGGTCCAACCGATGCTATTATAGGTTCCAGTGGGCAGAATTCTGCTTGCTTTTTTCGTTTTCTCATACTCTTCTAGTGCCAATACCTGCATAAATTACCCTGCATACATCAATTCCATTTTCACAATTCACTTTTCCAATCACTAAACATACTGTATATAAATGTCGAAAACATCGTCCTAAAACATTGTACTCAAAACATTGTTCTAACACATGCACCTTAAACATCCCCCTAAAACATCTAAAAACACATGCTATCTACTCATCATCCTCCTCGTCATCGTACGAGTCCATGTCTGAGGGGGCATACTCCCTTTTCCCTTAGAAGATGAACCCACCAACTGGCTGAGCCGCTGAACCTCCTCCTCCAGATGGCTCAAGCGCTGGACCTCTGCCTCCAACGCCCTCACTCGATCATCGGCGGGACAATGGCCGAAGATGTGAGTGGTAGTAGCTGAACTACTACCCTGGCTCGATCCACCAGCTGCTCCACCACGTCTCCTACTCATATTAACCTGAATAGACAAAGACAACAAATAATTAGAATTTGACTATTTTAAATTTACATATATCATATACTACATTACATTACGTGGGAGGGGGTCACGCCAGTTCCCATACCGCGAACTCTACCACTGTGCTCCTTCGGATAGACAAGTCCGAGTGCATCGTTCGCAGAAGGATATGTCGGGACTGTGGGATCCTGCATCAGCTCCAGAATCCGAGGCTGCACAGTGATGACACAAATGGGTTTCACAAACCAAAGTTAATTAAATAGATTATTTTGTTAGATTGGAATAGGTGATCAAGTACTTACCACATTAGGATCAGTGTAAGTTTGATCCTTCTTTGTGTGAGTGATAGCATACAACTCACCTCTACTGGGCGCATTTCCTCCCCTTTCAGCTGCCTACAAGTGTACGAACTAAACAATATGAATACACTTTCTAAAACGTACTAATACACAAAAAATTATTGGAAAGTTGAACTGGATTATTACCAACTCCAGTCCTCTAACTCGCAACTTCTTTGACCCTCCAGTGTGGGGTGAGGTGTAAGTCCTCCGGGCGACTGAATTCTTGCGAGATCTCGCCTACAAAATGTTATTCATTTCAATGATGTACGTTGATATAATATATTCACATAAGACTTAATTTGTAAATGACTTACCACATTATCGGGTCTCAGCCTGATATCCACAAACTGTGCCCACATAGGCGGAGAGATCCTGCCCGGCTTGTGTTCTATTGCCCACGCCCTAGGGATATCCACAAACTCATCCCAGTCGAAGTCTTGGCCCGCTTCTTCAGCTTCCTTCTTCAATTTATTCTTGTATGTGTTAACCACATAATTTCTCCAAAGGCGGGTTTTGCAGTCCTTCCACTTCCTGCCAATATCCTCCATGATGTACTTAGTCGCAGCGTCTGTCAACTCTGGTGGCTCAATCACGATACAACGCTGCATCAAATTCAATGATTGCAAATTAGTAATTATTATTAAATTTACCTAACACAAGAATGAATTTCATATCTGAATACTTACAAAAATAGTAGCCTTCAAATCATTAATTACACGCGTTTTAGCGTCGGTCGATGACCGACGCTAAATTGCTTCTTCTGACCGAAGCTGAGCCAACCATTCGGTCAGACCAAAAAATCAACCCTGAACGGCTAATAGCGTCGGTTGCCGTGCTAATTTTAGCGTCGGTCGACTATCAACCGACGCTAAAACGCGAAGTCAACTACTTAGCGTAGGTTGTTGACCGACCGACTGCTATTTTGCTACGTTTCAACCAACGCTAAACAGCTATTTTTTTGTAGTGTAGCCCTACAAATTGATATCTCAAAGGCTTTTGATAGAGTTAAATGGAGTTACCTCGAGAGTGTCATGCGAGAACTGGGAATACCGGACAGGTTGATCAACCTCGTTATGGCTTGCGTCACAAAAGTCAGCTACAGAGTCCACCTGAACGGTGAAAAATCGGATTCCTTCTCCCCGGGACGAGGCATCCGACAAGGCTGCCCTCTCTCGCCATTTTTGTTCATCCTTTGTGCAGAGGGACTCTCCGCGCTTGTGCGCCATGAAACGGGAAAGGGGAATATCCATGGAGTCAAAGCCTGTCCTCGAGCGCCGCCGATTTCACATCTTCTCTTTGCGGATGATAGCCTTTTTTTCTTCAAAGCTGAACTAGGGGAAGCTCGTACCATCAAGCATATTTTTTTAGGTATATGCGCATGCCACTGGGCAAATTATAAATTACTCCAAATCTGGAATTTTCACAACAAGGAAGCTGCACCCAATGTTGAAGGATGGGATCTCGGAAATTTTGGGAGTCAGGGACAGTTTGGACACCGACCGCTATCACGGCATGCCTGCTCTTGTGGGACGGAATAAAAAACGGGCATTTGGCTTCCTCAGAGATAGAGTCTGGCAACGTCTTCACTCATGGGTCGGTAGGAAAATTTCTATGGGCGGCCGTGAAGTCATGGCCAAGGCCGTTGCTCAAGCGATTCCTGTTTATTGTATGAACGTCTTCCTCATTCCGAGCACTCTGCTTGACGAGATACAGAAAATGATGAACTCATTCTGGTGGGGTATGAAAAGTGATGGCCGGAGAGGGATGTCGTGGCTAAAGTGGGAGAAACTTTGCACTCGAAAGGAAGACGGTGGCATGGGCTTCCGAGATTTACATGGTTTTTAATCTGGCTCTTCTTGGAAAGCAGGGCTGGCGTCTTCAGTCAAACCCGAATACTCTCATTTCAAAAATCTACAAAGCTAAATACTACCCTGAGGGGGATTTTATCTCGGCAGAAGCTGGTCTTAACCCGAGCATGGTCTGGAGAAGTATTCACGCTGCTCAAGATGTAATCCGGAACGGTTTTCGTTGGAAAATTGGAACCGGCAGCGAGATTAAAGTCTGGAATGAACCTTGGTTGTCACGCGCCGATAACATATTTGCATCATCTTGGATTGCTGATGACATGCCGAACCTCAAGGTATCTGACTTGTTCTTACCTGGTTCAAAAATCTGGGATGAACAAATAATTGAGGGTATTTTCGGCCCTGAAGACGTGCATTCGATCCTTCAGACTCCATTGAACCCAGACACGACATCCGACACGAGAATCTGGGGCTTCACAAAGAATGGGCAGTATTCTGTGAGCTCCGGCTACCGAGTGGTGATGGAAACTTTGGTCGACCGCTCGTATTTCAATAAAGCTGGAAATTGGAGAGCGATCTGGGACGCGAAGGTCCCGCCGCGAATCAGGGTAATGTTATGGCGTTTAGCCCGCGGGGTGTTACCAACGCGTCATGCCCTATACACTAGAGGCACGCCGATCAACGACGAATGTGGGATCTGCAACTCTATGTTCGAAAACGAATGGCATCTCTTTCTCAACTGTGAGTTTGCTAAATTATGTTGGACCGTGGTGGGGTTGCGAGATGATATTGAGCGACTATGCTCCGAGGCCGACTCCTTCAAAAACTGGCTCCTCCATGCTGCCTCTACTCTCCCAGACCTAAAATTTCAAACCCTTGCAGCTACCCTCTCTGGAATATGGCAGGAACGAAATCAGAGGGTATGGGAAGCAAAAGTCACCCCTCACTTTATCATTGCTAGAACTGCTATCGACATGGCCAGAGATTGGAATGACATGGGGCGTGCTCATAATAATGCCATTCCAAACCCCGCACCTCGGTGCGATAAATGGCATCCCCCACATGGTTCGGTCCTCAAATGTAACGTCGATGGCACGATTTTTGCAGCTGAAAACATGTATGGTGCTGGCATGATTATCAGGAACAGCTTTGGCGACGTAATTGCTTTCAAAACCCTCTCCTCGAGGGCTGTCCAGACCCCCAGACTTGCGAAGCACATGCAGTTCGAGCCGCCCTTCTCTGGCTTGAGGACTTCACCAACCACGACGTCATAATTGAAACGGACTCCCAGGTTGTTTACTCTGCCCTTACAAATGAGAGAGAGGACCTCACCGAGTTTGGAGATATCATAGCATGCTGCCGCCCCTTGCTCAACCCTAAGCGTTCGATAAAGCATACACGGAGAAGTGCTAATGAGGCTGCCCACATCTTGGCTAGGCAGTCCCGTTCCTTGGATTCCCCTACTGTAGGAGAAACCCCTCCGACCTGGCTTAGCAACGCGTTGCGATGTACTTGTTTAAACACTGAGCATTAATAATATTGACGAGCTTTAAAAAAAAATACAATATGAAAACGGGAGTAATGAATGAGTGTTCACACCAATAATTACTCATTTTAGAACATCTAAAGTGCTAAGAAAATTCGAAATAAAATCAATTCAACATTGTCTTCAAACATTAACTTACAAACAACCAAATTGACAAAACACGTACATCTTGATAAATCAACAATTCAAATATCAAAATAGTTATAGCCACTTCATCCAAGTTAACAAAAACTTCAAATATAAGAACAAATTTTAATGTAATGATCAATTTGTTACCATCTTTAAAATTTTGCTATAATTTTGTGTTAAAAAATTGGTTAATGACCAATTTGCATCAACCTAGAGATAAGTGATTAAAATGATAATTACCAGAAGTGTTCCATGATTTCTCCTCTTTCCAACTTTTTTCGAACTTTCTCCAAAACCCAATCCCTCGCGCGCACTTTCACTGAACTCCTGATTTTAATTCCATCTCTTCCTCTTCGATTCCCTAAGAGGTAGTTTCCGCAATCGATTCATCAATGGCGGCGCACCTTCCGATAGTCCAATTCGAGGAGCAAATCATAAGAACGGTGGAAGACAATCGGGTGGTGGTCGTGATCGGAGAGACCGGGTCCGGGAAGAGCACCCAGCTCTCCCAGATGCTCCACCGCCATGGGTACTCTAAAACCGGAATCATTGGCGTCACTCAGCCCCGTCGAGTTGCCGCTGTCTCCGTCGCCAGGTACAGCTTCGAATTTGGACTGTTTGGACTTTCTTAGCTGGAGAATGCTAGTGTTTTTTATTGTTTGCTCTCGATTAGGCGAGTTGCTCAGGAGATGGGTGTTAAGCTTGGGGAGGAAGTTGGCTATGCGATTCGGTTTGAAGATAGAACTTCGGATTTGACTCGGATTAAGTAAGGAAACAGAAAATGTATTATTAGGTTTTCAGGCTGTATTTGTCTCTTAGTTTTAGCTTTGTGTACTGTTTAGGTACCTTACTGATGGAGTTCTTCTCCGGGAAAGTCTATCTGACCCTGAGCTTAGTCAGTATTCGGTTATCATATTGGATGAAGCCCATGAGAGGAGCTTGAACACGTAAGTTCTGCATTTCGAAAATGGCGTGTGATACTGTTTGTAGCTTCAACTACTGCAATTCAGTTGAGGTTATAGTAATTTATGGCATCTCTCAGGGACATTTTACTGGGTCTGGTGAAGCGATTGACAAAGATGCGTGAATGCAAATTGAAAGTTCTGATCACATCTGCAACTCTAGATGGGGAGAAGGTGTCTGAATTCTTTTTGGAGTCCCCAATTCTGAATGTCCCTGGGAAGCTATTTCCTGTGGAAATAGTATACAGCAGGGAGCGCCCAATAAGCTATCTAGAGTCTTGCCTGAGAACAGCTATTGGTACAATGATGGTCTCGTTAGTATTTCTGCTCGTGATTTCCTCGCAATACACGTGCTTTACCTGAAATTATGCAACTTAAACTAAAGAAATGTGATATTCAGGACCATGTGTGTATTCACAAGTTCTAAAAAAATGGAAGACTAAGTCATACTTATTTTTTGGTCGATCAATCCTACTCATAAGGTTGCAATTATTTTTTGTAGAAATACATCGTAAGGAACCTGAAGGGGATGTACTAATATTCATGACCGGACAGGTGAGGTGGCCTAAGTGTTGCATTTGCAGTAGTATGGTCTGGACTGGATTGCAGTGCTAGCTATGTTATGTTTGTATTGATTTCAAAAGCCTGATTCAGCCTTTTGCAGGATGATATTGAGAAGTTGGTTGCGAAATTGGAAGATAAAATTCGAGGTCTAGAGGAAGGTTCCTGTATGGATGCTGTTATCCTTCCTCTTCATGGTTCTCTGCCTCCTGAAATGCAGGTCGGTGGTTCATTTTACATTTCTTTCTTCTAATGAAGCCAAGTAGCTTGTTATACTGTCTTTTGACTTTTAGGATTCATAATTTTCTACATACAGGTGCGTGTGTTTAGTCCTGCTCCTCCAGATTGTAGGCGATTTATTGTTGCTACCAACATTGCTGAAACTTCTTTGACGGTTGATGGAGTAGTGTAAGGAGCTCATAATGTATTTCTTTTGTTCCTGTTCTTAGTCTTTGTTTCCATGTTTCCTCTTTCACCTGTTTAAAGACTTTTCTGGTGTCAAACATGGATAATCGCAGGTATGTTATCGATTCAGGTTATGTAAAGCAAAGGCAGTACAATCCATCAACTGGCATGTATTCTCTTGATGTTATTCAGATCAGCAAGTGAGTACTTTCATTGCTGCGGCATCTCTCTGTTCCTTCCTGCAAGTATACATAACATGTTGGTCCATTTTTCATTATCTTCATGTCTTGAACTCCATTAGCTACTTATTCTAGCTCATTCCAAATCTAGAACTTTATAGATATTTACTTTGGTCCTCAAAATGAGGATCAAGTGTGGTAGTTAGAAAGCAGGGAAGTATTTCCCTGCTAGCTTTGTCACCTATTCATGCTAGTGATTCTTGCAAAGGTAAATTTTGTGAAATAAGAGTTAAGAGGGTAGCCATTAACACATCTGAATTAACTAGAGGCAGTGGGAATTGCTTGCCAATACTGTAATAAGCAATAGTGCGTGAACAAGCTCAAAGTCCACCTTTACTTTATTTACTGTGCCGTGTTTCTTTTCAGAAGGCTGCTGTCACTTGTTATCATCTTCTACAAACCGTTCGTCAATTGATTTCCAGAGAGGTAGTTAATCTATTGATTTTGTGTTGTGGCAGAGTGCAAGCGAACCAGCGTGCAGGAAGAGCCGGAAGGACACGCCCGGGGAAGTGCTATAGGCTATACCCTTCTGCAGTGTATCAAGATGAATTGCTTGACGTAACTGTTCCTGAGATACAGCGAACATCACTTGCCGGCACCGTTCTTTACTTGAAATCTTTGGATCTTCCAGACATAGACATTTTAAAGTTTGATTTCCTGGATTCACCTTCTGGTAATCATTCTTTCTACATATATGCACCTTCTCTCTGGTATATCATGAATACGTTCACTTATTTTACGTAATTCACAGCAGCTCTTAGTTGGTCCTTCCCGTCCCTTTTGCTATTAGTAAACTTTATTTGCACCAGAACATAGAGTAAGATAACAATGGCATAATCGGTGATTTTTTCCCTATTGCTGCAGCTGAATCGCTAGAAGATGCTTTAAAGCAACTTTATCTTATTGACGCTATAGACGAAAACGGAGCCATTACAAGTGTTGGGCGAACAATGGCTGGTATGGAAACTTCCTCCGTGTTATCATTTATTTTGAATATTTCATTGGACGTGGATAGGAAAGGCAGTGATCTTTTTTTCATTTTTTTTTAGGCAGAAAAGCAGTGATCTTGATTAACCTGATCTCCTCCTTGGAAATTGAGAATATTAGGTTTGCTATCTGAAAGAAAGCTCACTGCCTATTATTTTGTGCAGAACTACCACTTGAACCCTCGCTTTCCAGAACTTTAATGGAAGCAAACGAGAATGGTTGCTTATCCCAGGCTTTGACAGTCTCAGCAATGCTGTCAGCAGAAACTACGTTGCTTCCTAATCGAAAGTTAGTTTGCTTACTAGATTACAGATATCTTTCGAATCGGGAATCATATACCCCTAAAACCTTTCAGTTCAGATAATGTGTTGAAGCTAGTGAAATGATAGATTTGCCTTCATGCAGTAGCAAGAACAACGAAAAGAAGAGGAAGCAAGAACCTTTAGACCTTCCTGATGGGTCTGGTTTCGGTGATCACATCCAGATGCTACAGATCTACGAGCACTGGGATGAGAATGACTATGACATCAGGTGGTGCAGAGATCATGGCTTGCAGGTACATGCTAGTAAACATCTAAAGCGAGAACTAGACCAAGCCCTGATGTTGAGTTCTTAACATCGCCATAATTTGAAGTCTTTTAAGATCTCTGGTACTAATCCTTATCTCCCCCTGGACTATTTGCAGGAGCGAGGAATGGTGTTCGTTAAAGATGTCCGGAAACAGCTATGTCAAATAATGCAGAAAATTGCAAAAGGTACTTCGTGCCTCCTTACTCGTGAGGAGTTCCCGGTTTTATGCAGACCTGGAAACAGTAGCCTTCTAAGTTGCCAATTGTAATCTCGGTTTTGTGAGTCAGAACAGTGTTATGTTTTTTGTCGCTGTAACCCAGTAACTAGTGCGTTGTCAAACCTGTTCCCGTGTTTTGTGCTGTTTTAGCTTTCAAACGGATCTGAGTCCTCTTTTTGTGTCTGTTTGTGTGGAAGCAGGTTCAACAGATGTAAGGGCAACTCGCAGATACAGAGATGGTGAACACGGTTGCAGGAATCTAAGGAAGGCCTTGTGCGTAGGCTATGCAAATAAGCTTGCAGAGAAGATGGTTCATCACAATGGCTACAGAACTATAGGCTTCAAACCACAACTTGTTCAGGTAATTTACATCATTTCTCATATTGAAAATTCGAATTCGACAATAGAAGAAATAACTAGTATGTGGTGCTGACTTGGCATATATTTGTGTTATCAGGTGCACCCGTCTTCAGTTCTGAAACCAGACGACGATGGGATGTTCCCAAATTACGTAGTGTACCACGAGCTCATCGCTACCTCTCGTCCATTCATGCGGAGTGTCTGCTCTGTAGAGATGAGGTGGGTTGTCCCAATTCTCAAGAAGCTCGAAAAGCTCGACGTCAACAAACTAAGGTAAATTTAACATCTCATTACTTTCTTTCCAAGCTTCATCAGTGCTGAAATTTTGTCTAATAAATTTTGTTCTGCTATGTCTCGTAAAGCAGCGGAGGGCTTCACCGCAACACTGGAGCTGATGAAAAGACCTCGGTGTTGGCAGAGACGAAGCCTGTCACTGCTGCTCCGATTCCTGACGATAGCGAGAGCAGAATCCTGGCTGCTCGAGAGCGGTTTCTAGCTCGGAAGGGGAACAAATGAATGTTCCGCCATTCATCGAAAGAGAAACTTCTGCTTGACCACAATGATCATTGACTCGGCACCACTAAAGAGAACCCAAAATCCAAGTCAATGCGTAAAGATGAGCACGTGGCAGCCACATTAGCAAGTGACGGTCAATATTGACGAAAAGATGGATGATGACACAGTGAAGTACGAACTATAGTGGTATATCGTGCAGTTTGTAAACTAGTGAACTATGACGATACTCGGTGTATGTATTCAAAAGCTGTCATCGACGAACACACTCTAAATTGCTACTAACAAATTATGTCGAGATTCAGAGGTTCAATCACGATTCAATTTCGTTCCACAAGCCTTGTATGAAAATAACGCATTACATGAAGTATCGAGTTCATAAACATAGTAATACAAATATTCATAAATCATTATCATGGTCCATGACACAAATTGCAATTTCGGTTTTGGTCGGAGTCAATGAACTGCATAAACCAGCTCAACTGGTTTTCTATAAGCCATTTTTTCGGTTAAACCGAAACGAACCCAGCTAATGATTTACCATCTTCTTTTAAAGACGCAGGCCAGCGAAGAGCAACTCAAGCTCCTCATCCATGGAGATGGTCCTGGGTACAGATAGGAGCTGCAAGATTTTGTTGAGCACTCGCAGACGGTGGACGGCGTAGTTGCTGTTTGCCGGAAGCTTATTCATCCTCTTCATCTCTTCCTGGATAACGATCTTCTTCTCCTCGGTTTCCATTTGTTTCCACCTGGCAGCGACGGCGGTGGATGAGGCCGCCGGTAGGATATCCATAACTCTGGCCGCTTAGAATAGCTGCGGGAGTAAGAATTGTCCAAACAAAGATCGGGGAATCGATGAAAGGTAAAATGGAAACCCTAATTAGAAGAAGGTTGAAAGAAAAATAACAGAAACACGCTTCTGTCACCCAACTTTGTGAAGTATCAATATGGTCACCCAACTTTGTGAAGTATATGCTACGATAACTTATATGATATTTCCAAGATGGACCTTAGCGTTCTATTTGTTTAGTAAATATTAAAATCTACATGGCTACAGAATTGAAGTCGTTTACTCGGGATTCTAAATAAAAAATTTACCACAAAATAATTAATGAGTCTATGCTCAACTCGTATTAGTCCTCATTATCCATAATTTTATTGACATGTAATTGTGATTGATAATCGCATAATTAATTAACCATCTTATTATTAATCAATTTATTATGAGTTTTTGTTTGGATCGTGAAACTCAAGTAGTTACACCACACCATTAAACCAAATAAATTGAAAAACTATTCAGACGAGTTGAGAATAGTTAGATAGTTTTTAGACGACAAGTTGGATGAAACTAGCCCAAGTTTATTGTCCGCCATGATTGTTTGATTGTTGCTAACTTGAAAATTTGAGTAGATACGGGGGCTGGAGGTATAGATTGATACTGTGGTGCGGTGGTTCCGAGAGAGGAGGGCGGGAGATGGGGGTGGTGGTTTCTACGAGGGGAGAGAGAATGAGATTGGATATTTTCATTATTTTGGACAGTCAGTTTACTCCGTTTATTCACCTGTCAAAAAAATCATCAAAAATTAATGGCGTGTTACGCGGAACTCATGATTCAATAGGTGATGACGTCAAAAAAATAGGTAATAAGTCGTATATACGCGAGTAATAACCGAACGTCAAACTGAAGATCAATCCAAAAGTATGTGATACAATTACTTGAATTGTTACCACAATTATATTCAATACTATATCATTTTAATTGATGATTAATGATCTAACCAATCAGACTACCTCTCATCACAAATTAGATTTAGTTAAGCTTGGCCCTCCATTTAAGCCAAGATCTGGATCCACACGATTCAACCACCTTACTTTCACCCATCATCATCAATGACGTCCAACTATATCCTTACCCATCTGTCCTCTCCCACAATCCTTTATTGCTTCCCCTAAATCATTGAAATTTCAGTCGACATACCAATACAAAATCCCACGATGCTCGATTTGACCCGACCGAATCCATCTCAAAACCCGATTCGATCTAGTTCAATTTCAGCTCGAGCAAACTCAATTCATTGTCCAATTTGATCGAAAGTCAATACTATGTAACTCATTATGATAGATCCAACGCCATCCCAGTTCAATATAGTTCTATCAGCTCGATCAAACTCGACATGTGATCGATTAAGGAACTCATGTGGGTTGTTATCTCGGATATTAAGGAACTTATGTGCGGAGTAGAATTGATTAAGGTGATCCATGTGCATCGGGAAGCTAAACATGGCTGAGGACTGACTTGCTAAGTTGGGTAACCAAGAGTGAAATAGTGCTGCAGTTTTAGTTTCGGTCCCTCACTGGAAGTTGATGGAGTTGGGGATACCTCAACAAAGTTGAAAGTTTGTTTTCTTTTAGTTTCGAACTCAATGAAATCAATGAACTCAGAACCTTAAGTAATTCATATTCCAATTAAATGGTGACCTGATAAACTCGAAACTCGATTTATCCAACACGACCTGCATAACCACCTAATCTTTGATACATATGATCAAACCGATTTGATCATAAACCACTCATTAAGATGATTCAATATAATCTCTAATCTCTATCTTTATCACTCCCTAATCCTTTTTTTTTTTGGTAAAAAGGCGGTGCGGAGCACCTTAAGTATTATTGGAAATAGAGCGGGGGAAGGAAACCCCTATACAATCAGAAAGTAAAGCCATCCGGATATCCGGGTTACAATTGGTAATGAGATGGCTACCAAAAGCCAAAGAATGGCCCAAGTGGGCAAGCAGGTCCGCTACGCGGTTCCCTTCACGATAGGTGTGGGTAATGTTCACAACCCACTGGCGGTTGCAGAGTTCCCTAACTTGGCCGATGGTGTGGCCGTGACGGGAGTCCGAATCAGGACAGCCCTTAATTGCCGCAATAGCAGCGAGCGAGTCAAGTTAGAGGTTGACTCTTCTGAAACCCAGGTCCCAAGCCAGAGTGAGTCCAAGAGCAGCCGCCCGGAGCTCGGCTCGCATAATGGAGCAACTGCCGAAGTTAGCTGCAAAGCACGCCAGCTTAGCTCCGTGGGAGTTGCGGATAACACCTCCGCCAGCCGCATGACTCTGAGGTTGAATAACGGATCCATCAGTATTGATCGTTATCCATTCGTCAGGAGCCGGGATCCACTTAATAAGTGTGTCACGCCTCCGTCCGACTATCCCTGAGAGGATCTGTGAGCTGGATTTCATTGTCTCTCGAACCCCGGCGATCCATGAATGGACTCGTAGGCGGAGCTGAGCACTAGTCACAGATCTACCCTCAAAAATATCCTCGTTACGAGCCTTCCAAAGTAACCAAAGTGCAATCCCGCAAGAGAGGCCGAGATCAACATGACTAATGGTATTGATGAGCCAGTCTTGAAGGTTACCTGAGAAAAAGGAGGCGATCATGGTCGGAGGAACGAAGTCCTGCCAGAACGTCCGGGCCGCAGTACAGTCCCTGAGGACGTGGAGCGAGTCCTCAGTTGATATGGGGCAGATTTTACAACTGTCATCGTCTGTCATGTGGCGTTTCCGGCGTTCGGCATTAGTAAGAAGTCTGTTGTGAGCAACAAGCCAGAGGAAGTGTTTTACACGGTTTGGGCCTTGCCAGCTCCAAACTTGCTTCCAGAGGTTGTTCTCAGTATCATTCTGACAGGAGATAAGGATCTCGTAAGCTGAGGAGATGGAGAATTTTCCTCGAGGGTCGGGACCCCAGATCATTTTGTCCTCCCCACTGCTAGCCTTGGGGGCGTCCAAGCCAGCGATTTGCTCGAGGTAGCATGGCGGGAGGAGGTCATTAAGGATGCGCCAGTTCCAATCACCATTGTCGGCGACCGCCTCCGCCACTGACCAATCAAGCTCCGTGTCGTCAATCTGCCGGATCACATGGTCAGCCAATCTGTCTCCACTGTCAAGCCAACGGTGATGCCAGAACAGAGTGGAGGTGCCGTCCCTGATGCTGTGCTGGCAAGCTGCTGCCATCGTAGGCCAAGTTTTCCGGATTCCTCTCCAAAGATTAGAGCCACCAGCCTTCCTTCTCAGATGCATCCCCTGATCCGAGTTCTTGAGGTACTTGGAGGTGATGACTTTGACCCAAAGCTTCTCCGGAGAATTAAGGATGAGCCAACCAAGCTTCATCATGAAGGCTTCATTCAGCTCCCTCGCCTTCTTGAGTCCTAAGCCTCCTTAGATTTCGGCCTGCAAACAACATCCCAAGAGATTAAGTGAGTTTTCCTCTTATCAGGGGTGTCGCCCCAAACAAAATTACGAATCTTAGCATCAATGTCACTAGTGATGGAGACAGGAAGGAAGGTGGACTGCATGGCGTAGGCCGGGATCGAATTAAGAGCCGAGCACGCAAGAGTGACACGCCCTGCAAGAGAGAGTGTGCTCCTCTTCCATCCCTCAAGCTTCTTGTCGATACGCTCGATCAGATACCTATGGGTCCCTTTATTGATTCTCCCGTGGAGCACAGGCACCCCGAGGTAACGACCGAGATCACAAGTTTCCATGAACCCGAGTTCCCGACACATGGTGCGGCGAGAAGCTTTAGTCACATTATGGGAAAAGAAAATTCTCGACTTATCGCTGCTAACAAGCTGTCCAGACGCTTTACAGAAGGTGTTAAGGCAGTCGCGGATCGCATGGCAGCGGTTAGGATCGACAACGGCAAAGAGGACCAAGTCATCTGCGAAGAAGAGATGGGACAGGCCCGGTCCTTCCTTCACAAGGTGAATTTGTTTCCACTTACCATCAAAGACAGCATTACGAATAAGAATGGAAAGGCGCTCAATGCAAAGAGTAAAGAGGAAAGGGGAGAGGGGACATCCCTGACGTAAGCCCCGACCGGGGACCAAGGCTTCAGTAAGCTCTCCATTCCAGAGGACTTGGGTCGAGACCGAGCTAATGCAGGCCATGATGGTCCTGACGAGACTCTGAGGGAAGTTGGCTTTGGTGAGCGTGTCAGCAACGAAGCTCCATTCCAGTCTGTCAAAGGCTTTGGCAAGATCGAGCTTGATGGTCATCCAGCCCAAGGAACCCTTCTTCGTCCTCATAGAGTGAACGACCTCCTGTAAAATAACAATGTTATCTGTAATATGACGACCAGGCACGAAGCTAGTTTGGGTGTCATTGGTCAGGGTCGCCATGTGCTTCTTGAGACGGTCAGCAATGCACTTCGTGATGGTTTTATAGACCACATTACAGAGGCTGATAGGTCAGAATTGCGTGATTGTCTCCGGTTTGGCCGTCTTGGGGATCAGCACAATGATGGTGTCATTGGCTTTAGCGATCAGCTCCAGGTACCTGAAACAATCCGCAATAAAGTTAGAGACGTCATTCCCAACTTTAGACCAGCAAGATTGGAAGAAGATAGGGTGGAATCCATCCTTCCCTGGTGCTTTGAGGCCCCCCATAGCTCTGAGAGCTGCGTGGATCTCGGAGGGGGAAGGGATGCCGTCAAGAGCGCTGCTTGCTATTGTAGACAGAGGGGTGGGAAACAGAGCAACGTCCTCCGCAAACGGGACCGTGTGACCACGGGTGAACAGGTTCTTAAAGAAGCTTGTGGCCATGGATTTGAGTTCGGACTCGTCATAAATCCATTGTCCGGCTTCGTCTTTCCAGTCCTTTGATGCGGTTTGAACTCCCGTCGTCGCAAGGTAGAGAGATGGAAAAATTTGGCGTTGCGGTCGCCGTCTTTAAGCCACTTGATGCGGGACTTCATCAGCCAGAGAACCTCCTCCTGCCACAAAGTCTTTTCAAGCTCAAGACGGACGCCCGCCTCTTCCTGGAGGGAAGCTGGCATAGACAAGCTGTCCGGGCGGCTTTCCAGGTCAAGCAGACGTTTCTGCAGGGACTTCTTTCTCTGGAAGATGTTACCAAAGGTATCCTTGTTCCACACCCTGCA
Source organism: Linum lewisii (assembly GCA_034768395.1). Taxonomy (NCBI): domain Eukaryota; kingdom Viridiplantae; phylum Streptophyta; class Magnoliopsida; order Malpighiales; family Linaceae; genus Linum; species Linum lewisii. The sequence goes on from CM068300.1 coordinate 60,431,450, forward strand.
TTTAGCTCCGAAGGCCTGCAAAGAAGAACAAACATCCTTTCCAGCCTCCCAGTGGAGATCAAGAAAGCTATTAAACGCTTCATGAGTAAGCCAAGCGGCATTAAAGCGAAAGGGACGAGAAGCCTGAACCTGGTAAGCCGTTCGGTCAACTTTCACAAGGATAGGACGATGATCCGACTTAATACGTTCAAGGTGGAAGGTTGAGGCGCGGGGGAAGGATTTAATCCATTTATCGTTGCAGAGGCTTCGATCAAGGCGTTCTTTGAGCCGCCCCCTGAACCAGGTGAATTTGGGTCCTGTGAAACCTGTGTCAAAAAGGCAGCAGTTAGAAATGCAGTCTCTAAACTCTTGTGCCTGAACGAAGTTAAAACCTGCTCCTCCCGACTTCTCTGAGGAATCTATCATGGCGTTAAAGTTGCCAAGGAGGATCCACAGGGATTGGTTGGTGGCCGCGATGGTTTGCAGGTCGCTCCAAAGGCTGCGCCGACAATGCAGA